>CAWVNZ010000515.1:0-45646 GCA_963930735.1 Dioctria linearis
TGTCGCAAATTTAAAATACGCCAGGGATTGCCTTTTCTATAGTAAATTTCTCAAAAAATAATTTTCAACTGTCGCAAATTTTAATTACGCCAGGGATTGCCTTTTCTATAGTAAATTATTCAAAAAATAATTTTTTACTATCGCAAGTTTTAAATATCCCAGGGATTGCCTTTTCTATAGTAAATTATTCAAAAAATAATTTTCTACTGTCGCAAATTTTAATTACGCCAGGGATTGCCTTTTCTATAGTAAATAATTCAAAAAATAATTTTTTACTGTCGCAAATTTTAATTACGCCAGGGATTGCCTTTTCTATAGTAAATAATTCAAAAAATAATTTTTTACTATCGCAAATTTTAAGTGCGCCAGGGATTGCCTTTTCTATAGTAAATTATTCAAAAAATAATTTTTTACTGTCTCAAATTTTAAGTGCGCCAGGGATTGCCTTTTCTATAGTAAATTTCTCACAAAATAATTTTCAACTGTCGCAAATTTTAAGTGCGCCAGGGATTGCCTTTTCTATAGTAAATTTCTCACAAAATAATTTTTTACTGTCTCAAATTTTAAGTGCGCCAGGGATTGCCTTTTCTATAGTAAATTATTCAAAAAATAATTTTTTACTATCGCAAGTTTTAATTACGCCAGGGATTGCCTTTTCTATAGTAAATTTCTCACAAAATAATTTTCAACTGTCGCAAATTTTAATTACGCCAGGGATTGCCTTTTCTATAGTAAATTTCTCACAAAATAATTTTTTACTGTCGCAAATTTTAAGTGCGCCAGGGATTGCCTTTTCCACAGTAAATTATTCAAAAAATAATTTTCTACTGTCGCAAATTTTAAGTGCGCCAGGGATTGCCTTTTCTATAGTAAATTATTCAAAAAATAATTTTCTACTGTCGCAAATTTTAATTACGCCAGGGATTGCCTTTTCTATAGTAAATTTTAAGTGCGCCAGGGATTGCCTTTTCTATAGTAAATTTCTCACAAAATAATTTTCAACTGTCGCAAATTTTAAGTGCGCCAGGGATTGCCTTTTCTATAGTAAATTATTCAAAAAATAATTTTCTACTGTCGCAAATTTTAAGTGCGCCAGGGATTGCCTTTTCTATAGTAAATTATTCAAAAAATAATTTTTTACTGTCTCAAATTTTAATTACGCCAGGGATTGCCTTTTCTATAGTAAATTTCTCACAAAATAATTTTCAACTGTCGCAAATTTTAATTACGCCTGGGATAGCCTTTTCTATAGTAAATTTCTCACAAAATAATTTTCAACTGTCGCAAATTTTAATTACGCCAGGGATTGCCTTTTCTATAGTAAATTATTCAAAAAATAATTTTCTACTGTCGCAAATTTTAATGGCGCCAGGGATTGCCTTTTCTATAGTAAATTATTCAAAAAATAATTTTTTACTATCGCAAGTTTTAATTACGCCAGGGATTGCCTTTTCTATAGTAAATTATTCAAAAAATAATTTTCTACTGTCGCAAGTTTTAATTACGCCAGGGATTGCCTTTTCTATAGTAAATTTCTCACAAATAATTTTCTACTGTCGCAAATTTTAATTACGCCAGGGATTGCCTTTTCTATAGTAAATTTCTCACAAAATAATTTTCAACTGTCGCAAATTTTAATGGCGCCAGGGATTGCCTTTTCCACAGTAAATTTCTCACAAAATAATTTTTTACTGTCGCAAATTTTAAGTGCGCCAGGGATTGCCTTTTCCACAGTAAATTATTCAAAAAAATAATTTTCTACTGTCGCAAATTTTAAGTGCGCCAGGGATTGCCTTTTCTATAGTAAATTATTCAAAAAATAATTTTTTACTGTCTCAAATTTTAATTACGCCAGGGATTGCCTTTTCTATAGTAAAATTCTCACAAAATAATTTTCAACTGTCGCAAATTTTAATTACGCCAGGGATTGCCTTTTCTATAGTAAATAATTCAAAAAATAATTTTCTACTGTCGCAAATTTTAATTACGCCAGGGATTGCCTTTTCTATAGTAAATTATTCAAAAAATAATTTTCTACTGTCGCAAATTTTAATTACGCCAGGGATTGCCTTTTCTATAGTAAATTATTCAAAAAATAATTTTCTACTGTCGCAAATTTTAAGTGCGCCAGGGATTGCCTTTTCTATAGTAAATTATTCAAAAAATAATTTTCTACTGTCGCAAATTTTAATTACGCCAGGGATTGCCTTTTCTATAGTAAATTATTCAAAAAATAATTTTTTACTGTCGCAAATTTTAATTACGCCAGGGATTGCCTTTTCTATAGTAAATTTCTCACAAAATAATTTTTTACTGTCGCAAATTTTAAGTGCGCCAGGGATTGCCTTTTCTATAGTAAATTATTCAAAAAATAATTTTCTACTGTCGCAAATTTTAATTACGCCAGGGATTGCCTTTTCTATAGTAAATTATTCAAAAAATAATTTTCTACTGTCGCAAATTTTAATTACGCCAGGGATTGCCTTTTCTATAGTAAATAATTCAAAAAATAATTTTCTACTGTCGCAAGTTTTAATTACGCCAGGGATTGCCTTTTCTATAGTAAATTATTCAAAAAATAATTTTTTACTGTCGCAAATTTAAAATATCCCAGGGATTGCCTTTTCTATAGTAAATTATTCAAAAAATAATTTTTTACTGTCGCAAGTTTTAATTACGCCAGGGATTGCCTTTTCTATAGTAAATTATTCAAAAAATAATTTTCAACTATCGCAAGTTTTAATTACGCCAGGGATTGCCTTTTCTATAGTAAATAATTCAAAAAATAATTTTTTACTATCGCAAATTTTAAGTGCGCCAGGGATTGCCTTTTCCACAGTAAATTATTCAAAAAATAATTTTCTACTGTCGCAAATTTTAATTACGCCAGGGATTGCCTTTTCTATAGTAAATTTCTCACAAAATAATTTTCAACTGTCGCAAATTTTAATGGCGCCAGGGATTGCCTTTTCCACAGTAAATTATTCAAAAAATAATTTTTTACTATCGCAAGTTTTAAATATCCCAGGGATTGCCTTTTCTATAGTAAATTATTCAAAAAATAATTTTTTACTGTCGCAAATTTTAAATATCCCAGGGATTGCCTTTTCTATAGTAAATTATTCAAAAAATAATTTTTTACTGTCGCAAATTTTAAATATCCCAGGGATTGCCTTTTCTATAGTAAATTATTCAAAAAATAATTTTTTACTGTCTCAAATTTAAAATATCCCAGGGATTGCCTTTTCTATAGTAAATTTCTCACAATTTTTAGAAAATAGGCAATCCCTGGCGTAATTAAAATTTGCGACAGTAAAAAATTATTTTTTGAATAATTTACTATAGAAAAGGCAATCCCTGGCGTAATTAAAACTTGCGATAGTAGAAAATTATTTATTGAATAATTTACTATAGAAAAGGCAATCCCTGGGATATTTAAAATTTGAGACAGTAAAAAATTATTTTTTGAATAATTTACTATAGAAAAGGCAATCCCTGGCGTAATTAAAATTTGCGACAGTAAAAAATTATTTTTTGAATAATTTACTATAGAAAAGGCAATCCCTGGCGCACTTAAAATTTGCGATAGTAAAAAATTATTTTTTGAATAATTTACTATAGAAAAGGCAATCCCTGGCGTAATTAAAATTTGCGACAGTTGAAAATTATTTTGTGAGAAATTTACTATAGAAAAGGCAATCCCTGGGATATTTAAAATTTGCGACAGTAGAAAATTATTTTTTGAATAATTTACTATAGAAAAGGCAATCCCTGGCGTAATTAAAACTTGCGACAGTAGAAAATTATTTTTTGAATAATTTACTATAGAAAAGGCAATCCCTGGCGCACTTAAAATTTGCGATAGTAAAAAATTATTTTTTGAATAATTTACTATAGAAAAGGCAATCCCTGGCGCACTTAAAATTTGCGATAGTAAAAAATTATTTTTTGAATAATTTACTATAGAAAAGGCAATCCCTGGCGTAATTAAAATTTGCGACAGTAGAAAATTATTTTTTGAATAATTTACTGTGGAAAAGGCAATCCCTGGCGCACTTAAAATTTGCGACAGTAGAAAATTATTTTTTGAATTATTTACTATAGAAAAGGCAATCCCTGGCGTAATTAAAATTTGCTACAGTAAAAAATTATTTTTTGAATAATTTACTATAGAAAAGGCAATCCCTGGCGTAATTAAAACTTGCGATAGTAGAAAATTATTTTTTGAATAATTTACTGTGGAAAAGGCAATCCCTGGGATATTTTAAATTTGCGACAGTAAAAAATTATTTTTTGAATTATTTACTATAGAAAAGGCAATCCCTGGCGCACTTAAAATTTGCGATAGTAAAAAATTATTTTTTGAATAATTTACTATAGAAAAGGCAATCCCTGGCGTAATTAAAATTTGCGACAGTAGAAAATTATTTTTTGAATAATTTACTATAGAAAAGGCAATCCCTGGCGCACTTAAAATTTGCGATAGTAAAAAATTATTTTTTGAATAATTTACTATAGAAAAGGCAATCCCTGGCGCCATTAAAATTTGCGATAGTAAAAAATTATTTTTTGAATAATTTACTATAGAAAAGGCAATCCCTGGCGTAATTAAAATTTGCGACAGTAGAAAATTATTTTTTGAATTATTTACTATAGAAAAGGCAATCCCTGGGATATTTAAAATTTGCGACAGTAAAAAATTATTTTTTGAATTATTTACTATAGAAAAGGCAATCCCTGGCGTAATTAAAATTTGCGACAGTTGAAAATTATTTTGTGAGAAATTTACTATAGAAAAGGCAATCCCTGGCGTAATTAAAATTTGCGACAGTAAAAAATTATTTTTTGAATTATTTACTATAGAAAAGGCAATCCCTGGGATATTTAAAATTTGCGACAGTAGAAAATTATTTTTTGAATAATTTACTATAGAAAAGGCAATCCCTGGCGCACTTAAAATTTGCGATAGTAAAAAATTATTTTTTGAATATTTACTATAGAAAAGGCAATCCCTGGCGTAATTAAAATTTGCGACAGTAAAAAATTATTTTTTGAATTATTTACTATAGAAAAGGCAATCCCTGGGATATTTTAAATTTGCGACAGTAAAAAATTATTTTTTGAATAATTTACTGTGGAAAAGGCAATCCCTGGGATATTTAAAATTTGCGATAGTAAAAAATTATTTTTTGAATAATTTACTATAGAAAAGGCAATCCCTGGCGCCATTAAAATTTGCGACAGTTGAAAATTATTTTTTGAATAATTTACTATAGAAAAGGCAATCCCTGGCGCACTTAAAATTTGCGATAGTAAAAAATTATTTTTTGAATAATTTACTATAGAAAAGGCAATCCCTGGCGTAATTAAAATTTGCGATAGTAAAAAATTATTTTTTGAATTATTTACTATAGAAAAGGCAATCCCTGGGATATTTTAAATTTGCGACAGTAAAAAATTATTTTTTGAATTATTTACTATAGAAAAGGCAATCCCTGGGATATTTTAAATTTGCGACAGTAAAAAATTATTTTTTGAATAATTTACTATAGAAAAGGCAATCCCTGGGATATTTAAAATTTGCGATAGTAAAAAATTATTTTTTGAATAATTTACTGTAGAAAAGGCAATCCCTGGCGTAATTAAAACTTGCGATAGTAAAAAATTATTTTTTGAATAATTTACTATAGAAAAGGCAATCCCTGGCGTAATTAAAATTTGCGATAGTAAAAAATTATTTTGTGAATAATTTACTATAGAAAAGGCAATCCCTGGCGTAATTAAAATTTGCGACAGTAAAAAATTATTTTTTGAATAATTTACTATAGAAAAGGCAATCCCTGGCGCACTTAAAATTTGCGATAGTAAAAAATTATTTTTTGAATAATTTACTATAGAAAAGGCAATCCCTGGCGCCATTAAAATTTGCGACAGTAGAAAATTATTTTTTGAATAATTTACTGTGGAAAAGGCAATCCCTGGGATATTTAAAATTTGCGACAGTAGAAAATTATTTTTTGAATTATTTACTATAGAAAAGGCAATCCCTGGCGTAATTAAAATTTGCGATAGTAAAAAATTATTTTGTGAGAAATTTACTATAGAAAAGGCAATCCCTGGGATATTTAAAATTTGCGACAGTAGAAAATTATTTTTTGAATAATTTACTATAGAAAAGGCAATCCCTGGCGCACTTAAAATTTGCGACAGTAAAAAATTATTTTTTGAATAATTTACTATAGAAAAGGCAATCCCTGGCGTAATTAAAATTTGCGATAGTAAAAAATTATTTTTTGAATAATTTACTATAGAAAAGGCAATCCCTGGCGCACTTAAAATTTGCGATAGTAAAAAATTATTTTTTGAATAATTTACTATAGAAAAGGCAATCCCTGGCGTAATTAAAATTTGCGACAGTAGAAAATTATTTTTTGAATAATTTACTGTGGAAAAGGCAATCCCTGGGATATTTTAAATTTGCGACAGTAAAAAATTATTGTTTGAATAATTTACTATAGAAAAGGCAATCCCTGGCGCCATTAAAATTTGCGACAGTTGAAAATTATTTTTTGAATAATTTACTATAGAAAAGGCAATCCCTGGCGCCATTAAAATTTGCGACAGTTGAAAATTATTTTGTGAGAAATTTTACTATAGAAAAGGCAATCCCTGGGATATTTAAAATTTGCGACAGTAGAAAATTATTTTTTGAATAATTTACTATAGAAAAGGCAATCCCTGGCGCACTTAAAATTTGCGACAGTAAAAAATTATTTTTTGAATAATTTACTATAGAAAAGGCAATCCCTGGCGTAATTAAAATTTGCGATAGTAAAAAATTATTTTTTGAATAATTTACTATAGAAAAGGCAATCCCTGGCGTAATTAAAACTTGCGATAGTAAAAAATTATTTTTTGAATAATTTACTATAGAAAAGGCAATCCCTGGCGCACTTAAAATTTGCGACAGTAGAAAATTATTTTTTGAATAATTTACTGTGGAAAAGGCAATCCCTGGGATATTTAAAATTTGCGACAGTAGAAAATTATTTTTTGAATAATTTACTGTGGAAAAGGCAATCCCTGGGATATTTAAAATTTGCGATAGTAAAAAATTATTTTTTGAATAATTTACTATAGAAAAGGCAATCCCTGGGATATTTAAAATTTGCGATAGTAAAAAATTATTTTTTGAATAATTTACTATAGAAAAGGCAATCCTGGCGCACTTAAAATTTGCGATAGTAAAAAATTATTTTTTGAATAATTTACTATAGAAAAGGCAATCCCTGGCGCACTTAAAATTTGCGACAGTAAAAAATTATTTTTTGAATAATTTACTATAGAAAAGGCAATCCCTGGCGCCATTAAAATTTGCGACAGTTGAAAATTATTTTTTGAATAATTTACTATAGAAAAGGCAATCCCTGGGATATTTAAAATTTGCGACAGTAAAAAATTATTTTGTGAGAAATTTACTATAGAAAAGGCAATCCCTGGCGTAATTAAAACTTGCGACAGTAGAAAATTATTTTTTGAATAATTTACTATAGAAAAGGCAATCCCTGGCGTAATTAAAATTTGCGACAGTAGAAAATTATTTTTTGAATAATTTACTATAGAAAAGGCAATCCCTGGCGTAATTAAAATTTGCGACAGTAGAAAATTATTTTTTGAATAATTTACTATAGAAAAGGCAATCCCTGGCGTAATTAAAATTTGCGACAGTAGAAAATTATTTTTTGAATTATTTACTATAGAAAGGCAATCCCTGGCGCACTTAAAATTTGCGATAGTAAAAAATTATTTTTTGAATAATTTACTATAGAAAAGGCAATCCCTGGCGTAATTAAAATTTGCGACAGTAAAAAATTATTTTTTGAATAATTTACTGTGGAAAAGGCAATCCCTGGGATATTTTAAATTTGCGATAGTAAAAAATTATTTTTTGAATAATTTACTATAGAAAAGGCAATCCCTGGCGCCATTAAAATTTGCGACAGTTGAAAATTATTTTTTGAATAATTTACTATAGAAAAGGCAATCCCTGGCGCCATTAAAATTTGCGACAGTTGAAAATTATTTTGTGAGAAATTTACTATAGAAAAGGCAATCCCTGGGATATTTAAAATTTGCGACAGTAGAAAATTATTTTTTGAATAATTTACTATAGAAAAGGCAATCCCTGGCGCACTTAAAATTTGCGACAGTAAAAAATTATTTTTTGAATAATTTACTATAGAAAAGGCAATCCCTGGCGTAATTAAAATTTGCGATAGTAAAAAATTATTTTTTGAATAATTTACTATAGAAAAGGCAATCCCTGGCGTAATTAAAACTTGCGATAGTAAAAAATTATTTTTTGAATAATTTACTATAGAAAAGGCAATCCCTGGCGTAATTAAAATTTGCGACAGTAGAAAATTATTTTTTGAATAATTTACTATAGAAAAGGCAATCCCTGGCGTAATTAAAATTTGCGATAGTAAAAAATTATTTTTTGAATAATTTACTATAGAAAAGGCAATCCCTGGGATATTTAAAATTTGCGATAGTAAAAAATTATTTTTTGAATAATTTACTATAGAAAAGGCAATCCCTGGCGTAATTAAAACTTGCGATAGTAAAAAATTATTTTTTGAATAATTTACTATAGAAAAGGCAATCCCTGGCGTAATTAAAATTTGCGATAGTAAAAAATTATTTTGTGAATAATTTACTATAGAAAAGGCAATCCCTGGCGTAATTAAAATTTGCGACAGTAAAAAATTATTTTTTGAATAATTTACTATAGAAAAGGCAATCCCTGGCGCACTTAAAATTTGCGATAGTAAAAAATTATTTTTTGAATAATTTACTATAGAAAAGGCAATCCCTGGCGCCATTAAAATTTGCGACAGTTGAAAATTATTTTTTGAATAATTTACTGTGGAAAAGGCAATCCCTGGCGCACTTAAAATTTGCGATAGTAAAAAATTATTTTTTGAATAATTTACTGTGGAAAAGGCAATCCCTGGGATATTTTAAATTTGCGACAGTAAAAAATTATTTTTTGAATAATTTACTATAGAAAAGGCAATCCCTGGCGTAATTAAAACTTATGATAGTAAAAAATTATTTTTTGAATAATTTACTATAGAAAAGGCAATCCCTGGCGCCATTAAAATTTGCGACAGTTGAAAATTATTTTGTGAGAAATTTACTATAGAAAAGGCAATCCCTGGCGTAATTAAAATTTGCGACAGTAGAAAATTATTTTTTGAATAATTTACTGTGGAAAAGGCAATCCCTGGGATATTTTAAATTTGCGACAGTAAAAAATTATTTTTTGAATAATTTACTTTAGAAAAGGCAATCCCTGGCGTAATTAAAACTTATGACAGTAAAAAATTATTTTTTGAATAATTTACTATAGAAAAGGCAATCCCTGGCGTAATTAAAATTTGCGATAGTAAAAAATTATTTTTTGAATAATTTACTATAGAAAAGGCAATCCCTGGCGTAATTAAAACTTGCGACAGTAAAAAATTATTTTTTGAATAATTTACTATAGAAAAGGCAATCCCTGGCGTAATTAAAATTTGCGATAGTAAAAAATTATTTTGTGAATAATTTACTATAGAAAAGGCAATCCCTGGCGTAATTAAAATTTGCGACAGTAAAAAATTATTTTTTGAATAATTTACTATAGAAAAGGCAATCCCTGGCGCACTTAAAATTTGCGATAGTAAAAAATTATTTTTTGAATAATTTACTATAGAAAAGGCAATCCCTGGCGCCATTAAAATTTGCGACAGTTGAAAATTATTTTTTGAATAATTTACTGTGGAAAAGGCAATCCCTGGCGCACTTAAAATTTGCGATAGTAAAAAATTATTTTTTGAATAATTTACTGTGGAAAAGGCAATCCCTGGGATATTTTAAATTTGCGACAGTAAAAAATTATTTTTTGAATAATTTACTATAGAAAAGGCAATCCCTGGCGTAATTAAAACTTATGATAGTAAAAAATTATTTTTTGAATAATTTACTATAGAAAAGGCAATCCCCTGGCGCCATTAAAATTTGCGACAGTTGAAAATTATTTTGTGAGAAATTTACTATAGAAAAGGCAATCCCTGGCGTAATTAAAATTTGCGACAGTAGAAAATTATTTTTTGAATAATTTACTGTGGAAAAGGCAATCCCTGGGATATTTTAAATTTGCGACAGTAAAAAATTATTTTTTGAATAATTTACTATAGAAAAGGCAATCCCTGGCGTAATTAAAACTTATGACAGTAAAAAATTATTTTTTGAATAATTTACTATAGAAAAGGCAATCCCTGGCGTAATTAAAATTTGCGATAGTAAAAAATTATTTTTTGAATAATTTACTATAGAAAAGGCAATCCCTGGCGTAATTAAAACTTGCGACAGTAAAAAATTATTTTTTGAATAATTTACTATAGAAAAGGCAATCCTGGCGTAATTAAAATTTGCGACAGTAGAAAATTATTTTTTGAATAATTTACTATAGAAAAGGCAATCCCTGGCGTAATTAAAATTTGCGATAGTAAAAAATTATTTTTTGAATAATTTACTATAGAAAAGGCAATCCCTGGGATATTTAAAATTTGCGATAGTAAAAAATTATTTTTTGAATAATTTACTATAGAAAAGGCAATCCCTGGCGTAATTAAAACTTGCGATAGTAAAAAATTATTTTTTGAATAATTTACTATAGAAAAGGCAATCCCTGGGATATTTAAAATTTGCGATAGTAAAAAATTATTTTGTGAATAATTTACTATAGAAAAGGCAATCCCTGGCGTAATTAAAATTTGCGACAGTAAAAAATTATTTTTTGAATAATTTACTATAGAAAAGGCAATCCCTGGCGCACTTAAAATTTGCGATAGTAAAAAATTATTTTTTGAATAATTTACTATAGAAAAGGCAATCCCTGGCGCCATTAAAATTTGCGACAGTTGAAAATTATTTTTTGAATAATTTACTGTGGAAAAGGCAATCCCTGGGATATTTTAAATTTGCGACAGTTGAAAATTATTTTGTGAGAAATTTACTATAGAAAAGGCAATCCCTGGCGCAATTAAAATTTGCGATAGTAAAAAATTATTTTTTGAATAATTTACTATAGAAAAGGCAATCCCTGGGATATTTAAAATTTGCGATAGTAAAAAATTATTTTTTGAATAATTTACTATAGAAAAGGCAATCCCTGGCGTAATTAAAACTTGCGATAGTAAAAAATTATTTTTTGAATAATTTACTATAGAAAAGGCAATCCCTGGCGCACTTAAAATTTGCGATAGTAAAAAATTATTTTTTGAATAATTTACTATAGAAAAGGCAATCCCTGGCGCCATTAAAATTTGCGACAGTTGAAAATTATTTTTGAATAATTTACTATAGAAAAGGCAATCCCTGGCGTAATTAAAATTTGCGACAGTAGAAAATTATTTTTTGAATAATTTACTATAGAAAAGGCAATCCCTGGCGTAATTAAAATTTGCGATAGTAAAAAATTATTTTTTGAATAATTTACTATAGAAAAGGCAATCCCTGGGATATTTAAAATTTGCGATAGTAAAAAATTATTTTTTGAATAATTTACTATAGAAAAGGCAATCCCTGGCGTAATTAAAACTTGCGATAGTAAAAAAATATTTTTTGAATAATTTACTATAGAAAAGGCAATCCCTGGCGTAATTAAAATTTGCGATAGTAAAAAATTATTTTGTGAATAATTTACTATAGAAAAGGCAATCCCTGGCGTAATTAAAATTTGCGACAGTAAAAAATTATTTTTTGAATAATTTACTATAGAAAAGGCAATCCCTGGCGCACTTAAAATTTGCGATAGTAAAAAATTATTTTTTGAATAATTTACTATAGAAAAGGCAATCCCTGGCGCCATTAAATTTTGCGACAGTAGAAAATTATTTTTTGAATAATTTACTGTGGAAAAGGCAATCCCTGGGATATTTAAAATTTGCGACAGTAGAAAATTATTATTTGAATTATTTACTATAGAAAAGGCAATCCCTGGCGTAATTAAAATTTGCGATAGTAAAAAATTATTTTTTGAATTATTTACTATAGAAAAGGCAATCCCTGGGATATTTTAAATTTGCGACAGTAAAAAATTATTTTGTGAGAAATTTACTATAGAAAAGGCAATCCCTGGCGTAATTAAAATTTGCGACAGTAGAAAATTATTTTTTGAATAATTTACTATAGAAAAGGCAATCCCTGGGATATTTTAAATTTGCGACAGTAAAAAATTATTTTTTGAATAATTTACTATAGAAAAGGCAATCCCTGGGATATTTAAAATTTGCGATAGTAAAAAATTATTTTTTGAATAATTTACTATAGAAAAGGCAATCCCTGGCGTAATTAAAACTTGCGATAGTAAAAAATTATTTTTTGAATAATTTACTATAGAAAAGGCAATCCCTGGCGCACTTAAAATTTGCGACAGTAAAAAATTATTTTTTGAATTATTTACTATAGAAAAGGCAATCCCTGGCGCACTTAAAATTTGCGACAGTAGAAAATTATTTTTTGAATAATTTACTGTGGAAAAGGCAATCCCTGGGATATTTAAAATTTGCGACAGTAGAAAATTATTTTTTGAATTATTTACTATAGAAAAGGCAATCCCTGGCGTAATTAAAAATTTGCGATAGTAAAAAATTATTTTTTGAATTATTTACTATAGAAAAGGCAAACCCTGGGATATTTTAAATTTGCGACAGTAAAAAATTATTTTGTGAGAAATTTACTATAGAAAAGGCAATCCCTGGCGTAATTAAAATTTGCGACAGTAGAAAATTATTTTTTGAATAATTTACTATAGAAAAGGCAATCCCTGGCGTAATTAAAATTTGCGATAGTAAAAAATTATTTTTTGAATAATTTACTATAGAAAAGGCAATCCCTGGGATATTTAAAATTTGCGATAGTAAAAAATTATTTTTTGAATAATTTACTATAGAAAAGGCAATCCCTGGCGCACTTAAAATTTGCGATAGTAAAAAATTATTTTTTGAATAATTTACTATAGAAAAGGCAATCCCTGGCGTAATTAAAACTTGCGATAGTAAAAAATTATTTTTTGAATAATTTACTATAGAAAAGGCAATCCCTGGCGCAATTAAAATTTGCGATAGTAAAAAATTATTTTTTGAATTATTTACTATAGAAAAGGCAATCCCTGGGATATTTTAAATTTGCGACAGTAAAAAATTATTTTGTGAGAAATTTACTATAGAAAAGGCAATCCCTGGCGTAATTAAAATTTGCGACAGTAGAAAATTATTTTTTGAATAATTTACTATAGAAAAGGCAATCCCTGGGATATTTTAAATTTGCGACAGTAAAAAATTATTTTTTGAATAATTTACTATAGAAAAGGCAATCCCTGGGATATTTAAAATTTGCGATAGTAAAAAATTATTTTTTGAATAATTTACTATAGAAAAGGCAATCCCTGGCGTAATTAAAACTTGCGATAGTAAAAAATTATTTTTTGAATAATTTACTATAGAAAAGGCAATCCCTGGCGTAATTAAAATTTGCGATAGGTAAAAAATTATTTTTTGAATTATTTACTATAGAAAAGGCAAACCCTGGGATATTTTAAATTTGCGACAGTAAAAAATTATTTTGTGAGAAATTTACTATAGAAAAGGCAATCCCTGGCGTAATTAAAATTTGCGACAGTAGAAAATTATTTTTTGAATAATTTACTATAGAAAAGGCAATCCCTGGCGTAATTAAAATTTGCGATAGTAAAAAATTATTTTTTGAATAATTTACTATAGAAAAGGCAATCCCTGGGATATTTAAAATTTGCGATAGTAAAAAATTATTTTTTGAATAATTTACTATAGAAAAGGCAATCCCTGGCGCACTTAAAATTTGCGATAGTAAAAAATTATTTTTTGAATAATTTACTATAGAAAAGGCAATCCCTGGCGTAATTAAAACTTGCGATAGTAAAAAATTATTTTTTGAATAATTTACTATAGAAAAGGCAATCCCTGGCGCAATTAAAATTTGAGACAGTAAAAAATTATTTTTTGAATAATTTACTATAGAAAAGGCAATCCCTGGCGCACTTAAAATTTGCGATAGTAAAAAATTATTTTTTGAATAATTTACTATAGAAAAGGCAATCCCTGGCGTAATTAAAATTTGCGACAGTAGAAAATTATTTTTTGAATAATTTACTGTGGAAAAGGCAATCCCTGGGATATTTAAAATTTGCGACAGTAAAAAATTATTTTTTGAATAATTTACTATAGAAAAGGCAATCCCTGGGATATTTTAAATTTGCGACAGTTGAAAATTATTTTTTGAATAATTTACTGTGGAAAAGGCAATCCCTGGCGCACTTAAAATTTGCGATAGTAAAAAATTATTTTTTGAATAATTTACTATAGAAAAGGCAATCCCTGGCGTAATTAAAACTTGCGATAGTAAAAAATTATTTTTTGAATAATTTACTATAGAAAAGGCAATCCCTGTCGTAATTAAAATTTGCGACAGTAGAAAATAATTTTTTGAATAATTTACTATAGAAAAGGCAATCCCTGGCGCACTTAAAATTTGAGACAGTAAAAAATTATTTTTTGAATAATTTACTATAGAAAAGGCAATCCCTGGCGTAATTAAAATTTGCGACAGTAGAAAATTATTTTTTGAATAATTTACTATAGAAAAGGCAATCCCTGGCGCACTTAAAATTTGCGATAGTAAAAAATTATTTTTTGAATAATTTACTATAGAAAAGGCAATCCTGGCGTAATTAAAACTTGCGATAGTAAAAAATTATTTTTGAATAATTTACTATAGAAAAGGCAATCCCTGGGATATTTAAAATTTGCGATAGTAAAAAATTATTTTTTGAATTATTTACTATAGAAAAGGCAATCCCTGGCGTAATTAAAATTTGCGACAGTAAAAAATTATTTTTTGAATAATTTTACTATAGAAAAGGCAATCCCTGGGATATTTTAAATTTGCGACAGTTGAAAATTATTTTTTGAATAATTTACTATAGAAAAGGCAATCCCTGGCGCACTTAAAATTTGCGATAGTAGAAAATTATTTTTTGAATAATTTACTATAGAAAAGGCAATCCCTGGCGTAATTAAAACTTGCGATAGTAAAAAATTATTTTTTGAATAATTTACTATAGAAAAGGCAATCCCTGGCGTAATTAAAATTTGCGACAGTTGAAAATTATTTTGTGAGAAATTTACTATAGAAAAGGCAATCCCTGGGATATTTTAAATTTGCGACAGTTGAAAATTATTTTGTGAGAAATTTACTATAGAAAAGGCAATCCCTGGCGTAATTAAAATTTGCGACAGTAGAAAATTATTTTTTGAATAATTTACTGTGGAAAAGGCAATCCCTGGGATATTTTAAATTTGCGACAGTAAAAAATTATTTTTTGAATTATTTACTATAGAAAAGGCAATCCCTGGCGCACTTAAAATTTGCGATAGTAAAAAATTATTTTTTGAATAATTTACTATAGAAAAGGCAATCCCTGGCGTAATTAAAATTTGCGACAGTAGAAAATTATTTTTTGAATTATTTACTATAGAAAAGGCAATCCCTGGCGTAATTAAAATTTGCGACAGTAGAAAATTATTTTTTGAATTATTTACTATAGAAAAGGCAATCCCTGGCGTAATTAAAATTTGCGACAGTTGAAAATTATTTTTTGAATAATTTACTATAGAAAAGGCAATCCCTGGCGTAATTAAAACTTGCGATAGTAAAAAATTATTTTTGAATAATTTACTATAGAAAAGGCAATCCCTGGGATATTTAAAATTTGCGATAGTAAAAAATTATTTTTTGAATTATTTACTATAGAAAAGGCAATCCCTGGCGTAATTAAAATTTGCGACAGTAAAAAATTATTTTTTGAATAATTTACTATAGAAAAGGCAATCCCTGGGATATTTTAAATTTGCGACAGTTGAAAATTATTTTTTGAATAATTTACTATAGAAAAGGCAATCCCTGGCGCACTTAAAATTTGCGATAGTAGAAAATTATTTTTTGAATAATTTACTATAGAAAAGGCAATCCCTGGCGTAATTAAAACTTGCGATAGTAAAAAATTATTTTTTGAATAATTTACTATAGAAAAGGCAATCCCTGGCGTAATTAAAATTTGCGACAGTTGAAAATTATTTTGTGAGAAATTTACTATAGAAAAGGCAATCCCTGGGATATTTTAAATTTGCGACAGTTGAAAATTATTTTGTGAGAAATTTACTATAGAAAAGGCAATCCCTGGCGTAATTAAAATTTGCGACAGTAGAAAATTATTTTTTGAATAATTTACTGTGGAAAAGGCAATCCCTGGGATATTTTAAATTTGCGACAGTAAAAAATTATTTTTTGAATAATTTACTATAGAAAAGGCAATCCCTGGCGCACTTAAAATTTGCGATAGTAAAAAATTATTTTTTGAATAATTTACTATAGAAAAGGCAATCCCTGGCGTAATTAAAATTTGCGACAGTAGAAAATTATTTTTTGAATTATTTACTATAGAAAAGGCAATCCCTGGCGTAATTAAAATTTGCGACAGTAGAAAATTATTTTTTGAATTATTTACTATAGAAAAGGCAATCCCTGGCGTAATTAAAATTTGCGACAGTTGAAAATTATTTTTTGAATAATTTACTATAGAAAAGGCAATCCCTGGCGTAATTAAAATTTGCGATAGTAAAAAATTATTTTTTGAATTATTTACTATAGAAAAGGCAATCCCTGGCGTAATTAAAACTTGCGATAGTAGAAAATTATTTTTTGAATAATTTACTGTGGAAAAGGCAATCCCTGGGATATTTTAAATTTGCGACAGTAAAAAATTATTTTTTGAATAATTTACTATAGAAAAGGCAATCCCTGGCGTAATTAAAATTTGCGATAGTAAAAAATTATTTTTTGAATTATTTACTATAGAAAAGGCAATCCCTGGGATATTTTAAATTTGCGACAGTAAAAAATTATTTTGTGAGAAATTTACTATAGAAAAGGCAATCCCTGGCGTAATTAAAATTTGCGATAGTAAAAAATTATTTTTTGAATTATTTACTATAGAAAAGGCAATCCCTGGCGCACTTAAAATTTGCGATAGTAAAAAATTATTTTTTGAATAATTTACTATAGAAAAGGCAATCCCTGGCGTAATTAAAATTTGCGATAGTAAAAAATTATTTTTTGAATAATTTACTATAGAAAAGGCAATCCCTGGCGTAATTAAAATTTGCGACAGTAGAAAATTATTTTTTGAATAATTTACTATAGAAAAGGCAATCCCTGGCGCCATTAAAATTTGCGACAGTTGAAAATTATTTTTTGAATAATTTACTATAGAAAAGGCAATCCCTGGCGTAATTAAAATTTGCGATAGTAAAAAATTATTTTTTGAATAATTTACTATAGAAAAGGCAATCCCTGGCGTAATTAAAATTTGCGACAGTAGAAAATTATTTTTTGAATAATTTACTATAGAAAAGGCAATCCCTGGCGCCATTAAAATTTGCGACAGTTGAAAATTATTTTGTGAGAAATTTACTATAGAAAAGGCAATCCCTGGGATATTTAAAATTTGCGACAGTAAAAAATTATTTTTTGAATAATTTACTATAGAAAAGGCAATCCCTGGCGTAATTAAAATTTGCGACAGTAGAAAATTATTTTTTGAATAATTTACTGTGGAAAAGGCAATCCCTGGCGTAATTAAAATTTGCGATAGTAAAAAATTATTTTTTGAATAATTTACTATAGAAAAGGCAATCCCTGGCGTAATTAAAATTTGCGACAGTAAAAAATTATTTTTTGAATAATTTACTATAGAAAAGGCAATCCCTGGCGTAATTAAAATTTGCGACAGTTGAAAATTATTTTGTGAGAAATTTACTATAGAAAAGGCAATCCCTGGGATATTTAAAATTTGCGACAGTAAAAAATTATTTTTTGAATAATTTACTATAGAAAAGGCAATCCCTGGCGTAATTAAAATTTGCGACAGTAGAAAATTATTTTTTGAATTATTTACTATAGAAAAGGCAATCCCTGGCGCACTTAAAATTTGCGACAGTAGAAAATTATTTTTTGAATAATTTACTGTGGAAAAGGCAATCCCTGGCGTAATTAAAATTTGCGACAGTAGAAAATTATTTTTTGAATAATTTACTATAGAAAAGGCAATCCCTGGGATATTTTAAATTTGCGACAGTAAAAAATTATTTTTTGAATAATTTACTATAGAAAAGGCAATCCCTGGCGTAATTAAAATTTGCGACAGTTGAAAATTATTTTGTGAATAATTTACTATAGAAAAGGCAATCCCTGGCGCACTTAAAATTTGCGATAGTAAAAAATTATTTTTTGAATAATTTACTATAGAAAAGGCAATCCCTGGCGTAATTAAAATTTGCGACAGTTGAAAATTATTTTGTGAGAAATTTACTATAGAAAAGGCAATCCCTGGGATATTTAAAATTTGCGACAGTTGAAAATTATTTTTTGAATAATTTACTGTGGAAAAGGCAATCCCTGGGATATTTAAAATTTGCGACAGTTGAAAATTATTTTGTGAGAAATTTACTATAGAAAAGGCAATCCCTGGCGTAATTAAAATTTGCGACAGTTGAAAATTATTTTGTGAGAAATTTACTATAGAAAAGGCAATCCCTGGGATATTTAAAATTTGCGATAGTAAAAAATTATTTTTTGAATTATTTACTATAGAAAAGGCAATCCCTGGCGCCATTAAAATTTGCGACAGTTGAAAATTATTTTTTGAATTATTTACTATAGAAAAGGCAATCCCTGGCGCACTTAAAATTTGCGATAGTAAAAAATTATTTTTTGAATAATTTACTATAGAAAAGGCAATCCCTGGCGCCATTAAAATTTGCGACAGTTGAAAATTATTTTTTGAATTATTTACTATAGAAAAGGCAATCCCTGGCGCACTTAAAATTTGCGATAGTAAAAAATTATTTTTTGAATAATTTACTATAGAAAAGGCAATCCCTGGCGTAATTAAAATTTGCGATAGTAAAAAATTATTTTTTGAATAATTTACTATAGAAAAGGCAATCCCTGGCGTAATTAAAATTTGCGACAGTAGAAAATTATTTTTTGAATAATTTACTATTGAAAAGGCAATCCCAGGCGCCATTAAAATTTGCGACAGTTGAAAATTATTTTTTGAATAATTTACTATAGAAAAGGCAATCCCTGGCGTAATTAAAATTTGCGATAGTAAAAAATTATTTTTTGAATAATTTACTATAGAAAAGGCAATCCCTGGCGTAATTAAAATTTGCGACAGTAGAAAATTATTTTTTGAATAATTTACTATAGAAAAGGCAATCCCTGGCGCCATTAAAATTTGCGACAGTTGAAAATTATTTTGTGAGAAATTTACTATAGAAAAGGCAATCCCTGGGATATTTAAAATTTGCGACAGTAAAAAATTATTTTTTGAATAATTTACTATAGCAAAGGCAATCCCTGGCGTAATTAAAATTTGCGACAGTAGAAAATTATTTTTTGAATAATTTACTGTGGAAAAGGCAATCCCTGGCGTAATTAAAATTTGCGATAGTAAAAAATTATTTTTTGAATAATTTACTATAGAAAAGGCAATCCCTGGCGTAATTAAAATTTGCGACAGTAAAAAATTATTTTTTGAATAATTTACTATAGAAAAGGCAATCCCTGGGATATTTAAAATTTGCGACAGTTGAAAATTATTTTGTGAGAAATTTACTATAGAAAAGGCAATCCCTGGGATATTTAAAATTTGCGACAGTAAAAAATTATTTTTTGAATAATTTACTATAGAAAAGGCAATCCCTGGCGTAATTAAAATTTGCGACAGTAGAAAATTATTTTTTGAATTATTTACTATAGAAAAGGCAATCCCTGGCGCACTTAAAATTTGCGACAGTAGAAAATTATTTTTTGAATAATTTACTGTGGAAAAGGCAATCCCTGGCGTAATTAAAATTTGCGACAGTAGAAAATTATTTTTTGAATAATTTACTATAGAAAAGGCAATCCCTGGGATATTTTAAATTTGCGACAGTAAAAAATTATTTTTTGAATAATTTACTATAGAAAAGGCAATCCCTGGCGTAATTAAAATTTGCGACAGTTGAAAATTATTTAAATAAGTTATAGTAAATTTCTCAAAAAATAATTTTTTACTATCGCAAATTTTAAGTGCGCCAGGGATTGCCTTTTCTATAGTAAATTATTCAAAAAATAATTTTTTACTGTCGCAAATTTTAAATATCCCAGGGATTGCCTTTTCCACAGTAAATTATTCAAAAAATAATTTTCTACTGTCGCAAATTTTAATTACGCCAGGGATTGCCTTTTCTATAGTAAATTATTCAAAAAATAATTTTTTACTATCGCAAATTTTAAGTGCGCCAGGGATTGCCTTTTCTATAGTAAATTATTCAAAAAATAATTTTCTACTGTCGCAAATTTTAAATATCCCAGGGATTGCCTTTTCTATAGTAAATTTCTCACAAAATAATTTTCAACTGTCGCAAATTTTAATGGCGCCAGGGATTGCCTTTTCTATAGTAAATAATTCAAAAAATAATTTTTTACTATCGCAAATTTTAAATATCCCAGGGATTGCCTTTTCTATAGTAAATTTCTCACAAAATAATTTTCAACTGTCGCAAATTTTAATTACGCCAGGGATTGCCTTTTCTATAGTAAATTTCTCACAAAATAATTTTCAACTGTCGCAAATTTTAAATATCCCAGGGATTGCCTTTTCCACAGTAAATTATTCAAAAAATAATTTTTTACTATCGCAAGTTTTAATTACGCCAGGGATTGCCTTTTCTATAGTAAATTATTCAAAAAATAATTTTCTACTGTCGCAAATTTTAATTACGCCAGGGATTGCCTTTTCTATAGTAAATTATTCAAAAAATAATTTTTTACTGTCGCAAATTTTAATTACGCCAGGGATTGCCTTTTCTATAGTAAATAATTCAAAAAATAATTTTTTACTGTCGCAAATTTTAATTACGCCAGGGATTGCCTTTTCTATAGTAAATTTCTCACAAAATAATTTTCTACTGTCGCAAATTTTAATTACGCCAGGGATTGCCTTTTCTATAGTAAATTTCTCACAAAATAATTTTCAACTATCGCAAATTTTAATTACGCCAGGGATTGCCTTTTCTATAGTAAATTTCTCAAAAAATAATTTTTTACTATCGCAAATTTTAAATATCCCAGGGATTGCCTTTTCTATAGTAAATTATTCAAAAAATAATTTTCTACTGTCGCAAATTTTAAATATCCCAGGGATTGCCTTTTCCACAGTAAATTATTCAAAAAATATTTTTTTAAGTGCGCCAGGGATTGCCTTTTCTATAGTAAATTATTCAAAAAATAATTTTTTACTATCGCAAGTTTTAATTACGCCAGGGATTGCCTTTTCTATAGTAAATTATTCAAAAAATAATTTTCAACTGTCGCAAATTTTAATTACGCCAGGGATTGCCTTTTCTATAGTAAATTATTCAAAAAATAATTTTCTACTGTCGCAAATTTTAATTACGCCAGGGATTGCCTTTTCTATAGTAAATTTCTCACAAAATAATTTTCTACTGTCGCAAATTTTAATTACGCCAGGGATTGCCTTTTCTATAGTAAATAATTCAAAAAATAATTTTTTACTGTCGCAAATTTTAAATATCCCAGGGATTGCCTTTTCTATAGTAAATTTCTCACAAAATAATTTTCAACTGTCGCAAATTTTAAGTGCGCCAGGGATTGCCTTTTCTATAGTAAATTATTCAAAAAATAATTTTTTACTATCGCAAATTTTAATTACGCCAGGGATTGCCTTTTCTATAGTAAATTTCTCACAAAATAATTTTTTACTGTCGCAAATTTAAAATATCCCAGGGATTGCCTTTTCTATAGTAAATAATTCAAAAAATAATTTTTTACTATCGCAAGTTTTAATTACGCCAGGGATTGCCTTTTCTATAGTAAATTTCTCACAAAATAATTTTCAACTGTCGCAAATTTTAATGGCGCCAGGGATTGCCTTTTCTATAGTAAATTATTCAAAAAATAATTTTTTACTATCGCAAATTTTAATTACGCCAGGGATTGCCTTTTCCACAGTAAATTATTCAAAAAATAATTTTTTACTGTCGCAAATTTTAAATATCCCAGGGATTGCCTTTTCTATAGTAAATTTCTCACAAAATAATTTTCAACTGTCGCAAATTTTAATTACGCCAGGGATTGCCTTTTCTATAGTAAATTATTCAAAAAATAATTTTCAACTGTCGCAAATTTTAATGGCGCCAGGGATTGCCTTTTCTATAGTAAATTATTCAAAAAATAATTTTTTACTGTCGCAAATTTTAAATATCCCAGGGATTGCCTTTTCTATAGTAAATTTCTCACAAAATAATTTTTTACTATCGCAAATTTTAATTACGCCAGGGATTGCCTTTTCTATAGTAAATTATTCAAAAAATAATTTTTTACTGTCGCAAATTTAAAATATCCCAGGGATTGCCTTTTCTATAGTAAATTATTCAAAAAATAATTTTTTACTATCGCAAGTTTTAATTACGCCAGGGATTGCCTTTTCTATAGTAAATTATTCAAAAAATAATTTTTTACTATCGCAAATTTTAATTACGCCAGGGATTGCCTTTTCTATAGTAAATTATTCAAAAAATAATTTTCTACTGTCGCAAATTTTAATTACGCCAGGGATTGCCTTTTCTATAGTAAATTATTCAAAAAATAATTTTTTACTATCGCAAGTTTTAATTACGCCAGGGATTGCCTTTTCTATAGTAAATTATTCAAAAAATAATTTTCTACTGTCGCAAATTTTAATTACGCCAGGGATTGCCTTTTCTATAGTAAATAATTCAAAAAATAATTTTTTACTGTCGCAAATTTAAAATACGCCAGGGATTGCCTTTTCTATAGTAAATTATTCAAAAAATAATTTTTTACTATCGCAAATTTTAAATATCCCAGGGATTGCCTTTTCTATAGTAAATTATTCAAAAAATAATTTTTTACTGTCGCAAATTTTAAATATCCTAGGGATTGCCTTTTCTATAGTAAATTTCTCACAAAATAATTTTCAACTGTCGCAAATTTTAATTACGCCAGGGATTGCCTTTTCTATAGTAAATTTCTCACAAAATAATTTTCAACTGTCGCAAATTTTAAATATCCCAGGGATTGCCTTTTCTATAGTAAATTTCTCACAAAATAATTTTCAACTGTCGCAAATTTTAATTGCGCCAGGGATTGCCTTTTCTATAGTAAATAATTCAAAAAATAATTTTTTACTGTCGCAAATTTTAAGTGCGCCAGGGATTGCCTTTTCTATAGTAAATTATTCAAAAAATAATTTTTTACTATCGCAAATTTTAATTACGCCAGGGATTGCCTTTTCTATAGTAAATTTCTCACAAAATAATTTTTTACTGTCGCAAATTTTAAATATCCCAGGGATTGCCTTTTCTATAGTAAATTATTCAAAAAATAATTTTTTACTGTCGCAAATTTAAAATATCCCAGGGATTGCCTTTTCTATAGTAAATTATTCAAAAAATAATTTTCTACTGTCGCAAATTTTAATTACGCCAGGGATTGCCTTTTCTATAGTAAATTTCTCACAAAATAATTTTTTACTGTCGCAAATTTAAAATATCCCAGGGATTGCCTTTTCTATAGTAAATAATTCAAAAAATAATTTTTTACTATCGCAAATTTTAATGGCGCCAGGGATTGCCTTTTCTATAGTAAATTATTCAAAAAATAATTTTCTACTGTCGCAAGTTTTAATTACGCCAGGGATTGCCTTTTCTATAGTAAATTTCTCACAAAATAATTTTTTACTATCGCAAATTTTAATTACGCCAGGGATTGCCTTTTCTATAGTAAATTATTCAAAAAATAATTTTCTACTGTCGCAAGTTTTAATTACGCCAGGGATTGCCTTTTCTATAGTAAATTTCTCACAAAATAATTTTCAACTGTCGCAAATTTTAAATATCCCAGGGATTGCCTTTTCTATAGTAAATTTCTCACAAAATAATTTTCAACTGTCGCAAATTTTAATTACGCCAGGGATTGCCTTTTCTATAGTAAATTATTCAAAAAATAATTTTTTACTATCGCAAATTTTAATGGCGCCAGGGATTGCCTTTTCTATAGTAAATTATTCAAAAAATAATTTTTTACTATCGCAAATTTAAAAT
This sequence comes from Dioctria linearis, assembly GCA_963930735.1. Taxonomy (NCBI): domain Eukaryota; kingdom Metazoa; phylum Arthropoda; class Insecta; order Diptera; family Asilidae; genus Dioctria; species Dioctria linearis. Next base: position 24,342 of record CAWVNZ010000515.1, read on the forward strand.
ATCCCAGGGATTGCCTTTTCCACAGTAAATTATTCAAAAAATAATTTTTTACTATCGCAAATTTTAATTACGCCAGGGATTGCCTTTTCTATAGTAAATTATTCAAAAAATAATTTTTTACTATCGCAAATTTTAAGTGCGCCAGGGATTGCCTTTTCTATAGTAAATAATTCAAAAAATAATTTTCTACTGTCGCAAATTTTAATTACGCCAGGGATTGCCTTTTCTATAGTAAATTATTCAAAAAATAATTTTCTACTGTCGCAAATTTTAATTACGCCAGGGATTGCCTTTTCTATAGTAAATTATTCAAAAAATAATTTTTTACTATCATAAGTTTTAATTACGCCAGGGATTGCCTTTTCTATAGTAAATTATTCAAAAAATAATTTTTTACTGTCGCAAATTTTAAATATCCCAGGGATTGCCTTTTCTATAGTAAATTATTCAAAAAATAATTTTCAACTGTCGCAAATTTTAATGGCGCCAGGGATTGCCTTTTCTATAGTAAATTATTCAAAAAATAATTTTTTACTGTCGCAAATTTTAAGTGCGCCAGGGATTGCCTTTTCTATAGTAAATTATTCAAAAAATAATTTTTTACTATCGCAAATTTTAAGTGCGCCAGGGATTGCCTTTTCTATAGTAAATTATTCAAAAAATAATTTTTTACTATCGCAAATTTTAAATATCCCAGGGATTGCCTTTTCTATAGTAAATTATTCAAAAAATAATTTTTTACTATCGCAAATTTTAAATATCCCAGGGATTGCCTTTTCCACAGTAAATTATTCAAAAAATAATTTTCTACTGTCGCAAATTTTAAGTGCGCCAGGGATTGCCTTTTCTATAGTAAATTATTCAAAAAATAATTTTTTACTATCGCAAGTTTTAATTACGCCAGGGATTGCCTTTTCTATAGTAAATTATTCAAAAAATAATTTTTTACTATCGCAAATTTTAAATATCCCAGGGATTGCCTTTTCTATAGTAAATTATTCAAAAAATAATTTTTTACTATCGCAAATTTTAATTACGCCAGGGATTGCCTTTTCTATAGTAAATTATTCAAAAAATAATTTTTTACTATCGCAAGTTTTAATTACGCCAGGGATTGCCTTTTCTATAGTAAATTATTCAAAAATAATTTTTTACTGTCGCAAATTTAAAATATCCCAGGGATTGCCTTTTCTATAGTAAATAATTCAAAAAATAATTTTTTACTGTCGCAAATTTTAATTACGCCAGGGATTGCCTTTTCTATAGTAAATTATTCAAAAAATAATTTTTTACTGTCGCAAATTTAAAATATCCCAGGGATTGCCTTTTCTATAGTAAATTATTCAAAAAATAATTTTTTACTATCGCAAGTTTTAATTACGCCAGGGATTGCCTTTTCTATAGTAAATTATTCAAAAAATAATTTTTTACTATCGCAAATTTTAAATATCCCAGGGATTGCCTTTTCTATAGTAAATTATTCAAAAAATAATTTTTTACTATCGCAAATTTTAATTACGCCAGGGATTGCCTTTTCCACAGTAAATTATTCAAAAAATAATTTTCTACTCTCGCAAATTTTAAGTGCGCCAGGGATTGCCTTTTCTATAGTAAATTATTCAAAAAATAATTTTTTACTATCGCAAGTTTTAATTACGCCAGGGATTGCCTTTTCTATAGTAAATTATTCAAAAAATAATTTTTTACTATCGCAAATTTTAAATATCCCAGGGATTGCCTTTTCTATAGTAAATTATTCAAAAAATAATTTTTTACTATCGCAAATTTTAATTACGCCAGGGATTGCCTTTTCTATAGTAAATTATTCAAAAAATAATTTTCTACTATCGCAAGTTTTAAATATCCCAGGGATTGCCTTTTCTATAGTAAATTATTCAAAAAATAATTTTCTACTGTCGCAAATTTTAAATATCCCAGGGATTGCCTTTTCTATAGTAAATAATTCAAAAAATAATTTTTTACTATCGCAAATTTTAATTACGCCAGGGATTGCCTTTTCTATAGTAAATTTCTCACAAAATAATTTTTTACTGTCGCAAATTTAAAATATCCCAGGGATTGCCTTTTCTATAGTAAATAATTCAAAAAATAATTTTTTACTATCGCAAATTTTAATTACGCCAGGGATTGCCTTTTCTATAGTAAATTATTCAAAAAATAATTTTTTACTGTCGCAAATTTAAAATATCCCAGGGATTGCCTTTTCTATAGTAAATTATTCAAAAAATAATTTTTTACTATCGCAAGTTTTAATTACGCCAGGGATTGCCTTTTCTATAGTAAATTATTCAAAAAATAATTTTTTACTATCGCAAATTTTAATTACGCCAGGGATTGCCTTTTCTATAGTAAATTATTCAAAAAATAATTTTCTACTATCGCAAGTTTTAAATATCCCAGGGATTGCCTTTTCTATAGTAAATTATTCAAAAAATAATTTTTTACTGTCGCAAATTTTAAGTGCGCCAGGGATTGCCTTTTCTATAGTAAATTATTCAAAAAATAATTTTCTACTGTCGCAAATTTTAATTACGCCAGGGATTGCCTTTTCTATAGTAAATTTCTCACAAAATAATTTTTTACTGTCGCAAATTTAAAATATCCCAGGGATTGCCTTTTCTATAGTAAATAATTCAAAAAATAATTTTTTACTATCGCAAATTTTAATTACGCCAGGGATTGCCTTTTCTATAGTAAATTATTCAAAAAATAATTTTTTACTGTCGCAAATTTAAAATATCCCAGGGATTGCCTTTTCTATAGTAAATTATTCAAAAAATAATTTTTTACTATCGCAAGTTTTAATTACGCCAGGGATTGCCTTTTCTATAGTAAATTATTCAAAAAATAATTTTTTACTATCGCAAATTTTAAATATCCCAGGGATTGCCTTTTCTATAGTAAATTATTCAAAAAATAATTTTTTACTATCGCAAATTTTAATTACGCCAGGGATTGCCTTTTCTATAGTAAATTATTCAAAAAATAATTTTTTACTATGGCAAGTTTTAATTACGCCAGGGATTGCCTTTTCTATAGTAAATTATTCAAAAAATAATTTTTTACTATCGCAAATTTTAATTACGCCAGGGATTGCCTTTTCTATAGTAGATTATTCAAAAAATAATTTTTTACTGTCGCAAATTTTAAATATCCCAGGGATTGCCTTTTCCACAGTAAATTATTCTAAAAATAATTTTCTACTGTCGCAAATTTTAATTACGCCAGGGATTGCCTTTTCTATAGTAAATTATTCAAAAAATAATTTTCTACTGTCGCAAATTTTAATTTCGCCAGGGATTGCCTTTTCCACAGTAAATTATTCAAAAAATAATTTTTTACTGTCGCAAATTTTAAATATCCCAGGGATTGCCTTTTCTATAGTAAATTTCTCACAAAATAATTTTCAACTGTCGCAAATTTTAATGGCGCCAGGGATTGCCTTTTCTATAGTAAATTATTCAAAAAATAATTTTCTACTGTCGCAAATTTTAATTACGCCAGGGATTGCCTTTTCTATAGTAAATAATTCAAAAAATAATTTTTTACTGTCGCAAATTTTAATGGCGCCAGGGATTGCCTTTTCTATAGTAAATTATTCAAAAAATAATTTTTTACTATCGCAAATTTTAAATATCCCAGGGATTGCCTTTTCCACAGTAAATTATTCAAAAAATAATTTTCTACTGTCGAAAATTTTAATTACGCCAGGGATTGCCTTTTCTATAGTGAATTATTCAAAAAATAATTTTTTACTGTCGCAAATTTAAAATATCCCAGGGATTGCCTTTTCCACAGTAAATTATTCAAAAAATAATTTTTTACTGTCGCAAATTTTAATGGCGCCAGGGATTGCCTTTTCTATAGCAAATTATTCAAAAAATAATTTTTTACTATCGCAAATTTTAAGTGCGCTAGGGATTGCCTTTTCTATAGTAAATTATTCAAAAAATAATTTTCTACTGTCGCAAATTTTAATGGCGCCAGGGATTGCCTTTTCTATAGTAAATTATTCAAAAAATAATTTTCTACTGTCGCAAATTTTAATGGCGCCAGGGATTGCCTTTTCTATAGTAAATTATTCAAAAAATAATTTTCAACTGTCGCAAATTTTAATTACGCCAGGGATTGCCTTTTCTATAGTAAATTATTCAAAAAATAATTTTTTACTATCGCAAATTTTAATTACGCCAGGGATTGCCTTTTCTATAGTAAATTATTCAAAAAATAATTTTCTACTGTCGCAAATTTTAATTACGCCAGGGATTGCCTTTTCTATAGTAAATTATTCAAAAAATAATTTTCAACTGTCGCAAATTTTAATGGCGCCAGGGATTGCCTTTTCTATAGTAAATTATTCAAAAAATAATTTTTTACTATCGCAAATTTTAAGTGCGCCAGGGATTGCCTTTTCTATAGTAAATTATTCAAAAAATAATTTTCTACTGTCGCAAATTTTAATTACGCCAGGGATTGCCTTTTCTATAGTAAATTATTCAAAAAATAATTTTCTACTGTCGCAAATTTTAATTACGCCAGGGATTGCCTTTTCTATAGTAAATTATTCAAAAAATAATTTTCAACTGTCGCAAATTTTAAATATCCCAGGGATTGCCTTTTCCACAGTAAATTATTCAAAAAATAATTTTCAACTATCGCAAATTTTAAGTGCGCCAGGGATTGCCTTTTCTATAGTAAATTATTCAAAAAATAATTTTCTACTGTCGCAAATTTTAATTACGCCAGGGATTGCCTTTTCTATAGTAAATTATTCAAAAAATAATTTTCTACTGTCGCAAATTTTAATTACGCCAGGGATTGCCTTTTCTATAGTAAATTATTCAAAAAATAATTTTCTACTGTCGCAAATTTTAATTACGCCAGGGATTGCCTTTTCTATAGTAAATTATTCAAAAGATAATTTTCTACTGTCGCAAATTTTAATTACGCCAGGGATTGCCTTTTCTATAGTAAATTATTCAAAAAATAATTTTCAACTGTCGCAAATTTTAATGGCGCCAGGGATTGCCTTTTCTATAGTAAATTATTCAAAAAATAATTTTCTACTGTCGCAAATTTTAAATATCCCAGGGATTGCCTTTTCTATAGTAAATAATTCAAAAAATAATTTTCTACTGTCGCAAATTTTAATTACGCCAGGGATTGCCTTTTCTATAGTAAATAATTCAAAAAATAATTTTTTACTGTCGCAAATTTTAAATATCCCAGGGATTGCCTTTTCTATAGTAAATTATTCAAAAAATAATTTTCAACTATCGCAAATTTTAAGTGCGCCAGGGATTGCCTTTTCTATAGTAAATTATTCAAAAAATAATTTTCTACTGTCGCAAATTTTAATTACGCCAGGGATTGCCTTTTCTATAGTAAATTATTCAAAAAATAATTTTCTACTGTCGCAAATTTTAATTACGCCAGGGATTGCCTTTTCTATAGTAAATTATTCAAAAAATAATTTTCTACTGTCGCAAATTTTAATTACGCCAGGGATTGCCTTTTCTATAGTAAATTATTCAAAAAATAATTTTTTACTATCGCAAATTTTAATTACGCCAGGGATTGCCTTTTCTATAGTAAATTATTCAAAAAATAATTTTCTACTGTCGCAAATTTTAATTACGCCAGGGATTGCCTTTTCTATAGTAAATTATTCAAAAAATAATTTTCAACTGTCGCAAATTTTAATGGCGCCAGGGATTGCCTTTTCTATAGTAAATTATTCAAAAAATAATTTTTTACTATCGCAAATTTTAAGTGCGCCAGGGATTGCCTTTTCTATAGTAAATTATTCAAAAAATAATTTTTTACTGTCGCAAATTTTAAGTGCGCCAGGGATTGCCTTTTCTATAGTAAATTTCTCACAAAATAATTTTCAACTGTCGCAAATTTTAATTACGCCAGGGATTGCCTTTTCTATAGTAAATTATTCAAAAAATAATTTTTTACTATCGCAAATTTTAATTACGCCAGGGATTGCCTTTTCTATAGTAAATTATTCAAAAAATAATTTTCTACTGTCGCAAATTTTAATGGCGCCAGGGATTGCCTTTTCTATAGTAAATTATTCAAAAAATAATTTTTTACTATCGCAAATTTTAAGTGCGCCAGGGATTGCCTTTTCTATAGTAAATTATTCAAAAAATAATTTTCTACTGTCGCAAATTTTAATTACGCCAGGGATTGCCTTTTCTATAGTAAATTATTCAAAAAATAATTTTCTACTGTCGCAAATTTTAATTACGCCAGGGATTGCCTTTTCTATAGTAAATTATTCAAAAAATAATTTTCTACTGTCGCAAATTTTAATTACGCCAGGGATTGCCTTTTCTATAGTAAATTATTCAAAAAATAATTTTCTACTGTCGCAAGTTTTAATTACGCCAGGGATTGCCTTTTCTATAGTAAATTATTCAAAAAATAATTTTTTACTATCGCAAATTTTAAGTGCGCCAGGGATTGCCTTTTCTATAGTAAATTATTCAAAAAATAATTTTCTACTGTCGCAAGTTTTAATTACGCCAGGGATTGCCTTTTCTATAGTAAATTATTCAAAAAATAATTTTTTACTGTCGCAAATTTAAAATATCCCAGGGATTGCCTTTTCTATAGTAAATTATTCAAAAAATAATTTTCTACTGTCGCAAATTTTAAATATCCCAGGGATTGCCTTTTCTATAGTAAATAATTCAAAAAATAATTTTTTACTGTCGCAAATTTTAATTACGCCAGGGATTGCCTTTTCTATAGTAAATTTCTCACAAAATAATTTTTTACTGTCGCAAATTTTAAGTGCGCCAGGGATTGCCTTTTCTATAGTAAATTATTCAAAAAATAATTTTTTACTATCGCAAGTTTTAATTACGCCAGGGATTGCCTTTTCTATAGTAAATTATTCAAAAAATAATTTTTTACTGTCGCAAGTTTTAATTACGCCAGGGATTGCCTTTTCTATAGTAAATTATTCAAAAAATAATTTTTTACTGTCGCAAATTTAAAATATCCCAGGGATTGCCTTTTCTATAGTAAATTATTCAAAAAATAATTTTCTACTGTCGCAAATTTTAATTACGCCAGGGATTGCCTTTTCTATAGTAAATTTCTCACAAAATAATTTTCTACTGTCGCAAATTTTAAGTGCGCCAGGGATTGCCTTTTCCACAGTAAATTATTCAAAAAATAATTTTCTACTGTCGCAAATTTTAATTACGCCAGGGATTGCCTTTTCTATAGTAAATTTCTCACAAAATAATTTTTTACTGTCGCAAATTTAAAATACGCCAGGGATTGCCTTTTCTATAGTAAATTTCTCAAAAAATAATTTTCAACTGTCGCAAATTTTAAGTGCGCCAGGTATTGCCTTTTCTATAGTAAATTATTCAAAAAATAATTTTTTACTATCGCAAGTTTTAAATATCCCAGGGATTGCCTTTTCTATAGTAAATTATTCAAAAAATAATTTTCTACTGTCGCAAATTTTAAATATCCCAGGGATTGCCTTTTCTATAGTAAATTTCTCACAAAATAATTTTCAACTGTCGCAAATTTTAATGGCGCCAGGGATTGCCTTTTCTATAGTAAATTATTCAAAAAATAATTTTCTACTGTCGCAAATTTTAATTACGCCAGGGATTGCCTTTTCTATAGTAAATTTCTCACAAAATAATTTTTTACTATCGCAAATTTTAAGTGCGCCAGGGATTGCCTTTTCTATAGTAAATTATTCAAAAAATAATTTTCTACTGTCGCAAGTTTTAATTACGCCAGGGATTGCCTTTTCTATAGTAAATTATTCAAAAAATAATTTTTTACTATCGCAAATTTTAAGTGCGCCAGGGATTGCCTTTTCTATAGTAAATAATTCAAAAAATAATTTTTTACTGTCGCAAATTTTAAGTGCGCCAGGGATTGCCTTTTCTATAGTAAATTATTCAAAAAATAATTTTCTACTGTCGCAAATTTTAAATATCCCAGGGATTGCCTTTTCTATAGTAAATTTCTCACAAAATAATTTTTTACTATCGCAAATTTTAATTACGCCAGGGATTGCCTTTTCTATAGTAAATTATTCAAAAAATAATTTTCTACTGTCGCAAATTTTAAATATCCCAGGGATTGCCTTTTCTATAGTAAATTTCTCACAAAATAATTTTTTACTGTCGCAAATTTTAATTACGCCAGGGATTGCCTTTTCTATAGTAAATTTCTCACAAAATAATTTTCAACTGTCGCAAATTTTAAATATCCCAGGGATTGCCTTTTCTATAGTAAATTTCTCACAAAATAATTTTCAACTGTCGCAAATTTTAAGTGCGCCAGGGATTGCCTTTTCTATAGTAAATAATTCAAAAAATAATTTTTTACTGTCGCAAATTTTAAGTGCGCCAGGGATTGCCTTTTCTATAGTAAATTATTCAAAAAATAATTTTTTACTATCGCAAATTTTAATTACGCCAGGGATTGCCTTTTCTATAGTAAATTTCTCACAAAATAATTTTTTACTGTCGCAAATTTTAAATATCCCAGGGATTGCCTTTTCTATAGTAAATTATTCAAAAAATAATTTTTTACTGTCGCAAATTTAAAATATCCCAGGGATTGCCTTTTCTATAGTAAATTATTCAAAAAATAATTTTCTACTGTCGCAAATTTTAATTACGCCAGGGATTGCCTTTTCTATAGTAAAGGCAATCCCTGGCGTAATTAAAATTTGCGACAGTAGAAAATTATTTTGTGAGAAATTTACTATAGAAAAGGCAATCCCTGGCGTAATTAAAATTTGCGACAGTAGAAAATTATTTTTTGAATAATTTACTATAGAAAAGGCAATCCCTGGCGTAATTAAAATTTGCGACAGTAGAAAATTATTTTTTGAATAATTTACTGTGGAAAAGGCAATCCCTGGCGCACTTAAAATTTGCGACAGTAAAAAATTATTTTGTGAGAAATTTACTATAGAAAAGGCAATCCCTGGCGCACTTAAAATTTGCGATAGTAAAAAATTATTTTTTGAATTATTTACTATAGAAAAGGCAATCCCTGGCGTAATTAAAATTTGCGACAGTTGAAAATTATTTTGTGAGAAATTTACTATAGAAAAGGCAATCCCTGGGATATTTAAAATTTGCGACAGTAAAAAATTATTTTTTGAATAATTTACTATAGAAAAGGCAATCCCTGGCGTAATTAAAATTTGCGACAGTAGAAAATTATTTTTTGAATAATTTACTATAGAAAAGGCAATCCCTGGCGCACTTAAAATTTGCGACAGTAGAAAATTATTTTTTGAATAATTTACTATAGAAAAGGCAATCCCTGGCGTAATTAAAATTTGCGACAGTAGAAAATTATTTTTTGAATAATTTACTGTGGAAAAGGCAATCCCTGGCGCCATTAAAATTTGCGACAGTTGAAAATTATTTTGTGAGAAATTTACTATAGAAAAGGCAATCCCTGGCGTAATTAAAATTTGCGACAGTAGAAAATTATTTTTTGAATAATTTACTATAGAAAAGGCAATCCCTGGCGCACTTAAAATTTGCGATAGTAAAAAATTATTTTTTGAATAATTTACTATAGAAAAGGCAATCCCTGGCGCCATTAAAATTTGCGACAGTAGAAAATTATTTTTTGAATAATTTTTTACTGTCGCAAATTTAAAATATCCCAGGGATTGCCTTTTCTATAGTAAATTATTCAAAAAATAATTTTTTACTGTCGCAAATTTACTATAGAAAAGGCAATCCCTGGCGTAATTAAAATTTGCGATAGTAAAAAATTATTTTTTGAATAATTTACTATAGAAAAGGCAATCCCTGGCGCAATTAAAATTTGAGACAGTAAAAAATTATTTTTTGAATAATTTACTATAGAAAAGGCAATCCCTGGCGTAATTAAAATTTGCGACAGTAGAAAATTATTTTGTGAGAAATTTACTATAGAAAAGGCAATCCCTGGCGTAATTAAAATTTGCGACAGTAGAAAATTATTTTTTGAATAATTTACTATAGAAAAGGCAATCCCTGGCGTAATTAAAATTTGCGACAGTAGAAAATTATTTTTTGAATAATTTACTGTGGAAAAGGCAATCCCTGGGATATTTTAAATTTGCGACAGTAAAAAATTATTTTTTGAATAATTTACTATAGAAAAGGCAATCCCTGGCGTAATTAAAATTTGCGATAGTAAAAAATTATTTTTTGAATTATTTACTATAGAAAAGGCAATCCCTGGGATATTTAAAATTTGCGACAGTAGAAAATTATTTTTTGAATAATTTACTATAGAAAAGGCAATCCCTGGCGCACTTAAAATTTGCGATAGTAAAAAATTATTTTTTGAATAATTTACTATAGAAAAGGCAATCCCTGGCGTAATTAAAATTTGCGACAGTAGAAAATTATTTTTTGAATAATTTACTATAGAAAAGGAAATCCCTGGCGTAATTAAAATTTGCGACAGTAGAAAATTATTTTTTGAATAATTTACTGTGGAAAAGGCAATCCCTGGGATATTTTAAATTTGCGACAGTTGAAAATTATTTTGTGAGAAATTTACTATAGAAAAGGCAATCCCTGGCGCACTTAAAATTTGCGATAGTAAAAAATTATTTTTTGAATAATTTACTATAGAAAAGGCAATCCCTGGCGCAATTAAAATTTGCGACAGTTGAAAATTATTTTGTGAGAAATTTACTATAGAAAAGGCAATCCCTGGCGTAATTAAAATTTGCGACAGTAAAAAATTATTTTTTGAATAATTTACTATAGAAAAGGCAATCCCTGGGATATTTAAAATTTGCGACAGTAGAAAATTATTTTGTGAGAAATTTACTATAGAAAAGGCAATCCCTGGCGTAATTAAAATTTGCGACAGTAGAAAATTATTTTTTGAATTATTTACTATAGAAAAGGCAATCCCTGGCGTAATTAAAATTTGCGACAGTAGAAAATTATTTTTTGAATAATTTACTGTGGAAAAGGCAATCCCTGGGATATTTTAAATTTGCGACAGTAAAAAATTATTTTTTGAATAATTTACTATAGAAAAGGCAATCCCTGGCGCCATTAAAATTTGCGACAGTTGAAAATTATTTTTTGAATAATTTACTATAGAAAAGGCAATCCCTGGCGCCATTAAAATTTGCGACAGTTGAAAATTATTTTGTGAGAAATTTACTATAGAAAAGGCAATCCCTGGCGTAATTAAAATTTGCGACAGTAGAAAATTATTTTTTGAATAATTTACTGTGGAAAAGGCAATCCCTGGGATATTTAAAATTTGCGACAGTTGAAAATTATTTTGTGAGAAATTTACTATAGAAAAGGCAATCCCTGGCGCACTTAAAATTTGCGATAGTAAAAAATTATTTTTTGAATAATTTACTATAGAAAAGGCAATCCCTGGCGCAATTAAAATTTGCGACAGTTGAAAATTATTTTGTGAGAAATTTACTATAGAAAAGGCAATCCCTGGCGTAATTAAAATTTGCGACAGTAAAAAATTATTTTTTGAATAATTTACTATAGAAAAGGCAATCCCTGGGATATTTAAAATTTGCGACAGTAGAAAATTATTTTGTGAGAAATTTACTATAGAAAAGGCAATCCCTGGCGTAATTAAAATTTGCGACAGTAGAAAATTATTTTTTGAATTATTTACTATAGAAAAGGCAATCCCTGGCGTAATTAAAATTTGCGACAGTAGAAAATTATTTTTTGAATAATTTACTGTGGAAAAGGCAATCCCTGGGATATTTAAAATTTGCGACAGTAAAAAATTATTTTTTGAATAATTTACTATAGAAAAGGCAATCCCTGGCGCCATTAAAATTTGCGACAGTAGAAAATTATTTTTTGAATAATTTACTATAGAAAAGGCAATCCCTGGCGTAATTAAAATTTGCGACAGTAGAAAATTATTTTTTGAATAATTTACTGTGGAAAAGGCAATCCCTGGGATATTTTAAATTTGCGACAGTAGAAAATTATTTTTTGAATAATTTACTATAGAAAAGGCAATCCCTGGCGCACTTAAAATTTGCGATAGTAAAAAATTATTTTTTGAATTATTTACTATAGAAAAGGCAATCCCTGGCGTAATTAAAATTTGCGACAGTAGAAAATTATTTTTTGAATAATTTACTGTGGAAAAGGCAATCCCTGGCGCACTTAAAATTTGCGACAGTAAAAAATTATTTTTTGAATAATTTACTATAGAAAAGGCAATCCCTGGCGTAATTAAAACTTGCGATAGTAAAAAATTATTTAAATTTTTTACTGTCGCAAATTTAAAATATCCCAGGGATTGCCTTTTCTATAGTAAATTATTCAAAAAATAATTTTCTACTGTCGCAAATTTTAATTACGCCAGGGATTGCCTTTTCTATAGTAAATTTCTCACAAAATAATTTTCAACTGTCGCAAATTTTAAGTGCGCCAGGGATTGCCTTTTCTATAGTAAATTATTCAAAAAATAATTTTTTACTATCGCAAGTTTTAATTACGCCAGGGATTGCCTTTTCTATAGTAAATTATTCAAAAAAAAATTTTTTACTGTCGCAAATTTTAAGTGCGCCAGGGATTGCCTTTTCCACAGTAAATTATTCAAAAAATAATTTTCTACTGTCGCAAATTTTAATTACGCCAGGGATTGCCTTTTCTATAGTAAATAATTCAAAAAATAATTTTTTACTATCGCAAATTTTAAGTGCGCCAGGGATTGCCTTTTCTATAGTAAATTATTCAAAAAATAATTTTCTACTGTCGCAAATTTAAAATATCCCAGGGATTGCCTTTTCCACAGTAAATTATTCAAAAAATAATTTTCTACTGTCGCAAATTTTAATTACGCCAGGGATTGCCTTTTCTATAGTAAATTATTCAAAAAATAATTTTTTACTATCGCAAATTTTAAGTGCGCCAGGGATTGCCTTTTCTATAGTAAATTATTCAAAAAATAATTTTTTACTGTCGCAAATTTAAAATATCCCAGGGATTGCCTTTTCCACAGTAAATTATTCAAAAAATAATTTTCTACTGTCGCAAATTTTAATTACGCCAGGGATTGCCTTTTCTATAGTAAATTATTCAAAAAATAATTTTTTACTATCGCAAATTTTAAGTGCGCCAGGGATTGCCTTTTCTATAGTAAATTATTCAAAAAATAATTTTTTACTGTCGCAAATTTAAAATATCCCAGGGATTGCCTTTTCCACAGTAAATTATTCAAAAAATAATTTTCTACTGTCGCAAATTTTAATTACGCCAGGGATTGCCTTTTCTATAGTAAATTATTCAAAAAATAATTTTTTACTATCGCAAATTTTAAGTGCGCCAGGGATTGCCTTTTCTATAGTAAATTATTCAAAAAATAATTTTCTACTGTCGCAAATTTTAATTGCGCCAGGGATTGCCTTTTCTATAGTAAATTATTCAAAAAATAATTTTTTACTGTCGCAAATTTAAAATATCCCAGGGATTGCCTTTTCCACAGTAAATTATTCAAAAAATAATTTTCTACTGTCGCAAATTTTAATTACGCCAGGGATTGCCTTTTCTATAGTAAATTATTCAAAAAATAATTTTTTACTGTCGCAAATTTTAAGTGCGCCAGGGATTGCCTTTTCTATAGTAAATTATTCAAAAAATAATTTTTTACTGTCGCAAATTTAAAATATCCCAGGGATTGCCTTTTCCACAGTAAATTATTCAAAAAATAATTTTCTACTGTCGCAAATTTTAATTACGCCAGGGATTGCCTTTTCTATAGTAAATAATTCAAAAAATAATTTTTTACTGTCGCAAATTTTAAATATCCCAGGGATTGCCTTTTCTATAGTAAATAATTCAAAAAATAATTTTCTACTGTCGCAAATTTTAATTACGCCAGGGATTGCCTTTTCCATAGTAAATAATTCAAAAAATAATTTTTTACTGTCGCAAATTTTAAATATCCCAGGGATTGCCTTTTCTATAGTAAATTTCTCACAAAATAATTTTCAACTGTCGCAAATTTTAATGGCGCCAGGGATTGCCTTTTCTATAGTAAATTATTCAAAAAATAATTTTTTACTATCGCAAATTTTAATGGCGCCAGGGGATTGCCTTTTCTATAGTAAATAATTCAAAAAATAATTTTTTACTGTCGCAAATTTTAAATATCCCAGGGATTGCCTTTTCTATAGTAAATTTCTCACAAAATAATTTTCAACTGTCGCAAATTTTAATTACGCCAGGGATTGCCTTTTCTATAGTAAATTATTCAAAAAATAATTTTCTACTGTCGCAAATTTTAATTACGCCAGGGATTGCCTTTTCTATAGTAAATTATTCAAAAAATAATTTTTTACTATCGCAAATTTTAAATATCCCAGGGATTGCCTTTTCTATAGTAAATTTCTCACAAAATAATTTTTTACTGTCGCAAATTTTAAATATCCCAGGGATTGCCTTTTCTATAGTAAATTTCTCACAAAATAATTTTCAACTGTCGCAAATTTTAATGGCGCCAGGGATTGCCTTTTCTATAGTAAATAATTCAAAAAATAATTTTTTACTGTCGCAAATTTTAAATATCCCAGGGATTGCCTTTTCTATAGTAAATTTCTCACAAAATAATTTTCAACTGTCGCAAATTTTAATGGCGCCAGGGATTGCCTTTTCTATAGTAAATTATTCAAAAAATAATTTTTTACTATCGCAAATTTTAATGGCGCCAGGGATTGCCTTTTCTATAGTAAATTATTCAAAAAATAATTTTTTACTGTCGCAAATTTTAAATATCCCAGGGATTGCCTTTTCTATAGTAAATTATTCAAAAAATAATTTTCTACTGTCGCAAATTTTAATTACGCCAGGGATTGCCTTTTCTATAGTAAATTTCTCACAAAATAATTTTTTACTATCGCAAATTTTAAGTGCGCCAGGGATTGCCTTTTCTATAGTAAATTATTCAAAAAATAATTTTTTTACTATCGCAAATTTTAATTACGCCAGGGATTGCCTTTTCTATAGTAAATTATTCAAAAAATAATTTTCAACTGTCGCAAATTTTAATGGCGCCAGGGATTGCCTTTTCTATAGTAAATAATTCAAAAAATAATTTTTTACTATCGCAAATTTTAATTACGCCAGGGATTGCCTTTTCTATAGTAAATTATTCAAAAAATAATTTTCAACTGTCGCAAATTTTAATGGCGCCAGGGATTGCCTTTTCTATAGTAAATTATTCAAAAAATAATTTTTTACTATCGCAAATTTTAATTACGCCAGGGATTGCCTTTTCTATAGTAAATTATTCAAAAAATAATTTTCAACTGTCGCAAATTTTAATGGCGCCAGGGATTGCCTTTTCTATAGTAAATAATTCAAAAAATAATTTTTTACTATCGCAAATTTTAATTACGCCAGGGATTGCCTTTTCTATAGTAAATTATTCAAAAAATAATTTTCAACTGTCGCAAATTTTAATGGCGCCAGGGATTGCCTTTTCTATAGTAAATAATTCAAAAAATAATTTTTTACTATCGCAAATTTTAATTACGCCAGGGATTGCCTTTTCTATAGTAAATTATTCAAAAAATAATTTTCAACTGTCGCAAATTTTAATGGCGCCAGGGATTGCCTTTTCTATAGTAAATAATTCAAAAAATAATTTTTTACTATCGCAAATTTTAATTACGCCAGGGATTGCCTTTTCTATAGTAAATTATTCAAAAAATAATTTTCAACTGTCGCAAATTTTAATGGCGCCAGGGATTGCCTTTTCTATAGTAAATAATTCAAAAAATAATTTTTTACTATCGCAAATTTTAATTACGCCAGGGATTGCCTTTTCCACAGTAAATTATTCAAAAAATAATTTTCTACTGTCGCAAATTTTAATTACGCCAGGGATTGCCTTTTCTATAGTAAATTTCTCACAAAATAATTTTCAACTGTCGCAAATTTTAATGGCGCCAGGGATTGCCTTTTCTATAGTAAATTATTCAAAAAATAATTTTCTACTATCGCAAGTTTTAAATATCCCAGGGATTGCCTTTTCTATAGTAAATTATTCAAAAAATAATTTTCAACTGTCGCAAATTTTAATGGCGCCAGGGATTGCCTTTTCTATAGTAAATTATTCAAAAAATAATTTTCTACTATCGCAAGTTTTAAATATCCCAGGGATTGCCTTTTCTATAGTAAATTATTCAAAAAATAATTTTTTACTGTCGCAAATTTTAATTACGCCAGGGATTGCCTTTTCTATAGTAAATTTCTCAGAAAATAATTTTCAACTGTCGCAAATTTTAATTGCGCCAGGGATTGCCTTTTCTATAGTAAATTATTCAAAAAATAATTTTTTACTATCGCAAATTTTAAGTGCGCCAGGGATTGCCTTTTCTATAGTAAATTTCTCACAAAATAATTTTCAACTGTCGCAAATTTAAAATTATTTTTTGAATAATTTACTGTGGAAAAGGCAATCCTTGGGATATTTAAAATTTGCGACAGTAAAAAATTATTTTTTGAATAATTTACTATAGAAAAGGCAATCCCTGGCGCCATTAAAATTTGCGACAGTTGAAAATTATTTTTTGAATAATTTACTATAGAAAAGGCAATCCCTGGCGTAATTAAAATTTGCGACAGTAAAAAATTATTTTTTGAATAATTTACTATAGAAAAGGCAATCCCTGGGATATTTAAAACTTTTTCTATAGTAAATTATTCAAAAAATAATTTTTTACTGTCGCAAATTTAAAATATCCCAGGGATTGCCTTTTCCACAGTAAATTATTCAAAAAATAATTTTCTACTGTCGCAAATTTTAATTACGCCAGGGATTGCCTTTTCTATAGTAAATAATTCAAAAAATAATTTTTTACTGCCCAGGGATTGCCTTTTCTATATAAAAAATTATTTTTTGAATAATTTACTGTGGAAAAGGCAATCCCTGGCGTAATTAAAATTTGCGATAGTAAAAAATTATTTTGTGAGAAATTTACCATAGAAAAGGCAATCCCTGGCGCACTTAAAATTTGCGATAGTAAAAAATTATTTTGTGAGAAATTTACTATAGAAAAGGCAATCCCTGGCGTAATTAAAATTTGCGACAGTAGAAAATTATTTTTTGAATAATTTACTATAGAAAAGGCAATCCCTGGGATATTTAAAATTTGCGACAGTAAAAAATTATTTTTTGAATTATTTACTATAGAAAAGGCAATCCCTGGCGCCATTAAAATTTGCGATAGTAAAAAATTATTTTTTGAATAATTTACTATAGAAAAGGCAATCCCTGGCGCCATTAAAATTTGCGACAGTTGAAAATTATTTTGTGAGAAATTTACTATAGAAAAGGCAATCCCTGGGATATTTAAAATTTGCGACAGTAGAAAATTATTTTTTGAATAATTTACTATAGAAAAGGCAATCCCTGGGATATTTAAAACTTGCGATAGTAAAAAATTATTTTTTGAATAATTTACTATAGAAAAGGCAATCCCTGGCGCCATTAAAATTTGCGACAGTTGAAAATTATTTTTTGAATAATTTACTATAGAAAAGGCAATCCCTGGCGCCATTAAAATTTGCGACAGTTGAAAATTATTTTGTGAGAAATTTACTATAGAAAAGGCAATCCCCTGGCGTAATTAAAACTTGCGACAGTAGAAAATTATTTTTTGAATTATTTACTATAGAAAAGGCAATCCCTGGCGTAATTAAAATTTGCGATAGTAAAAAATTATTTTTTGAATAATTTACTATAGAAAAGGCAATCCCTGGCGCAATTAAAATTTGAGACAGTAAAAAATTATTTTTTGAATAATTTACTATAGAAAAGGCAATCCCTGGGATATTTAAAATTTGCGATAGTAAAAAATTATTTTTTGAATTATTTACTATAGAAAAGGCAATCCCTGGCGTAATTAAAATTTGCGACAGTAAAAAATTATTTTTTGAATAATTTACTATAGAAAAGGCAATCCCTGGCGTAATTAAAATTTGCGACAGTAGAAAATTATTTTTTGAATAATTTACTGTGGAAAAGGCAATCCCTGGGATATTTAAAATTTGCGATAGTAAAAAATTATTTTTTGAATAATTTACTATAGAAAAGGCAATCCCTGGCGCCATTAAAATTTGCGACAGTTGAAAATTATTTTTTGAATAATTTACTATAGAAAAGGCAATCCCTGGCGTAATTAAAATTTGCGATAGTAAAAAATTATTTTTTGAATTATTTACTATAGAAAAGGCAATCCCTGGGATATTTAAAATTTGCGATAGTAAAAAATTATTTTTTGAATTATTTACTATAGAAAAGGCAATCCCTGGCGTAATTAAAATTTGCGACAGTAAAAAATTATTTTTTGAATAATTTACTATAGAAAAGGCAATCCCTGGCGCACTTAAAATTTGCGATAGTAAAAAATTATTTTTTGAATAATTTACTATAGAAAAGGCAATCCCTGGCGTAATTAAAATTTGCGACAGTAGAAAATTATTTTTTGAATAATTTACTGTGGAAAAGGCAATCCCTGGGATATTTTAAATTTGCGACAGTAAAAAATTATTTTTTGAATAATTTACTATAGAAAAGGCAATCCCTGGCGTAATTAAAACTTGCGATAGTAAAAAATTATTTTTTGAATAATTTACTATAGAAAAGGCAATCCCTGGGATATTTAAAATTTGCGACAGTAAAAAATTATTTTTTGAATAATTTACTATAGAAAAGGCAATCCCTGGCGCAATTAAAATTTGAGACAGTAAAAAATTATTTTTTGAATAATTTACTATAGAAAAGGCAATCCCTGGCGTAATTAAAATTTGCGACAGTAGAAAATTATTTTTTGAATAATTTACTATAGAAAAGGCAATCCCTGGCGCACTTAAAATTTGCGACAGTAGAAAATTATTTTTTGAATAATTTACTATAGAAAAGGCAATCCCTGGCGCACTTAAAATTTGCGATAGTAAAAAATTATTTTTTGAATAATTTACTATAGAAAAGGCAATCCCTGGCGTAATTAAAACTTGCGATAGTAGAAAATTATTTTTTGAATAATTTACTGTGGAAAAGGCAATCCCTGGGATATTTAAAACTTGCGATAGTAGAAAATTATTTTTTGAATAATTTACTATAGAAAAGGCAATCCCTGGCGCCATTAAAATTTGCGACAGTTGAAAATTATTTTTTGAATAATTTACTATAGAAAAGGCAATCCCTGGCGTAATTAAAATTTGCGATAGTAAAAAATTATTTTTTGAATTATTTACTATAGAAAAGGCAATCCCTGGGATATTTAAAATTTGCGATAGTAAAAAATTATTTTTTGAATTATTTACTATAGAAAAGGCAATCCCTGGCGTAATTAAAATTTGCGACAGTAAAAAATTATTTTTTGAATAATTTACTATAGAAAAGGCAATCCCTGGCGTAATTAAAATTTGCGACAGTAGAAAATTATTTTTTGAATAATTTACTGTGGAAAAGGCAATCCCTGGGATATTTAAAATTTGCGATAGTAAAAAATTATTTTTTGAATAATTTACTATAGAAAAGGCAATCCCTGGCGCCATTAAAATTTGCGACAGTTGAAAATTATTTTTTGAATAATTTACTATAGAAAAGGCAATCCCTGGCGTAATTAAAATTTGCGATAGTAAAAAATTATTTTTTGAATTATTTACTATAGAAAAGGCAATCCCTGGGATATTTAAAATTTGCGATAGTAAAAAATTATTTTTTGAATTATTTACTATAGAAAAGGCAATCCCTGGCGTAATTAAAATTTGCGACAGTAAAAAATTATTTTTTGAATAATTTACTATAGAAAAGGCAATCCCTGGCGCACTTAAAATTTGCGATAGTAAAAAATTATTTTTTGAATAATTTACTATAGAAAAGGCAATCCCTGGCGCCATTAAAATTTGCGACAGTTGAAAATTATTTTGTGAGAAATTTACTATAGAAAAGGCAATCCCTGGGATATTTTAAATTTGCGACAGTAAAAAATTATTTTTTGAATAATTTACTATAGAAAAGGCAATCCCTGGCGTAATTAAAACTTGCGATAGTAAAAAATTATTTTTTGAATAATTTACTATAGAAAAGGCAATCCCTGGGATATTTAAAATTTGCGACAGTAAAAAATTATTTTTTGAATAATTTACTATAGAAAAGGCAATCCCTGGCGCAATTAAAATTTGAGACAGTAAAAAATTATTTTTTGAATAATTTACTATAGAAAAGGCAATCCCTGGCGTAATTAAAATTTGCGATAGTAAAAAATTATTTTTTGAATAATTTACTATAGAAAAGGCAATCCCTGGCGTAATTAAAACTTGCGATAGTAAAAAATTATTTTTTGAATAATTTACTATAGAAAAGGCAATCCCTGGCGTAATTAAAATTTGCGACAGTTGAAAATTATTTTGTGAGAAATTTACTATAGAAAAGGCAATCCCTGGGATATTTTAAATTTGCGACAGTTGAAAATTATTTTGTGAGAAATTTACTATAGAAAAGGCAATCCCTGGCGTAATTAAAATTTGCGACAGTAGAAAATTATTTTTTGAATAATTTACTGTGGAAAAGGCAATCCCTGGGATATTTTAAATTTGCGACAGTAGAAAATTATTTTAGAATAATTTACTATAGAAAAGGCAATCCCTGGCGCACTTAAAATTTGCGATAGTAAAAAATTATTTTTTGAATAATTTACTATAGAAAAGGCAATCCCTGGCGTAATTAAAATTTGCGACAGTAGAAAATTATTTTTTGAATAATTTACTATAGAAAAGGCAATCCCTGGCGTAATTAAAATTTGCGACAGTAGAAAATTATTTTTTGAATAATTTACTGTGGAAAAGGCAATCCCTGGGATATTTTAAATTTGCGACAGTAAAAAATTATTTTTTGAATAATTTACTATAGAAAAGGCAATCCCTGGGATATTTAAAATTTGCGACAGTTGAAAATTATTTTGTGAGAAATTTACTATAGAAAAGGCAATCCCTGGCGTAATTAAAATTTGCGACAGTAAAAAATTATTTTTTGAATAATTTACTATAGAAAAGGCAATCCCTGGCGCACTTAAAATTTGCGATAGTAAAAAATTATTTTTTGAATAATTTACTATAGAAAAGGCAATCCCTGGCGTAATTAAAATTTGCGATAGTAAAAAATTATTTTTTGAATTATTTACTATAGAAAAGGCAATCCCTGGCGTAATTAAAATTTGCGACAGTAGAAAATTATTTTTTGAATAATTT